>JAINEY010000010.1:0-26064 GCA_020002365.1 Trichoderma gracile | reverse complement strand
CCCTAACCCTAACCTAACCCTAGCATATTAGTTACTATTATAACCTCCCCCCCCTTTAATTACTAACTTAATCTTACTATCTTCCTCTCCTTTATAATATTTACTATATTATAAAAATACTTATATTCTAGTGCCTTACTTAGCCTTTTTATATAATTAATTATCTATATATATATAATAGCCCTCCCCTTACTTATAGGATGGTTTATTTAGTATTAAACTATCTTATAGACCTTTATATCTTCCTCCTCCTTCTGCCTCCCCCTTAACTTACTAGTAACTAATATACTATACTATATATTTTTTCTTATAGTTAGCGTCTAGAATATATAAATGCAGTCACTTAGTAAACCTATAATTTTATAAAAATCCGCCTTATTTAATAGGGATAGCGTTATAGTTAAAAACACCCTTTATACTCCCTACTTCTGTAGTTATATGCCTAGCTCTTAAAGCTTTAGTTAGTACTTAGGGCTACTTTCTAGCAGGATATAGCACTTATTAACCACTACTTAATTAAGCGCCTCTTATCCTTAAAGTTAGTTAATAAACTTGCAGAAACCCTTTATTATTACTAACTTAGGCATTATAAAAATAACTAATACTGCCCAGTTACTCTTCCTGCTTAACTAAATATATAAAGTTAGCTAGCTTACTATATAATACTTATGTAGATCTTACTGCAGTAATAATAAAGGCATTATTATAATTATAGTAGCTATAAGTAAATAAAGGGCAGGAAGTAAAAAGGATAAACTCTTACCTAAGCCAGTCCTTGTAATTTATAGAACTAGGTTATTACTATATATAATAGCTATAATAGCTTATATCTGCCTATCTTAAAACTTTACCCTCTCTTTAAGCATAATCTGCAGTTACTTAAGGAGGTCTATGCACTGTAACTTTATAAAGTGTTATAGCTATGCCTTTTTTTATATGCTATTTACTAGGTTTATTCTCCCCCTCTTTAGCCTAGCCTTAATACTAAGCTTAGGCTAGTTATTATCTTACCTAAACTATAAAAGTATATACTACTATTAACTTATATATTAAAACTAGTCTTATTAGTATACTATACTAAGCTGCCCTTACTATAACTCTTATATATAAATTATTCCTGCTATATATAATTTATACCTGGCCTGCAGGTTAAGTATTAAGTTATCTTATAGCTCCTTATCCTCCTCCTTTTACCTACTTAACCCTTAACCCTATATCTAGTTAAGATACTAGTTTATAAATGTAATAGTAATATGCCTTTATAAGCTAATATTAATCTAGTACTTAAGCAGCTATTTACTATATTACTATATTAAATACTAGACCTAGTCTAGTATTTATTACTGCTTTAAAGCCTAACTAGCAGGTAACCCTTTATTAAGGTTTATTAGCTGCTCCTTACCCTTCTTTTATAATATAACCTTATATGCTTATAAAAACGCACTCTGCTTTACTAACTGCTTAATAACTCCCTAGACCTACTGCTAGAATAGTAATACTAACTATATATACTATACTAGTAACTTACTAACCTCTTATAGTAAGTAGTAGTAAATAACCTTAGCCTATCTAGTGCGCTAGAAGGCCTTATAGTAAGATATTATAAAATATATTATCCTGCTATATGCTAGTATATTATATATTCTGCTATTTATAGTATTAGTTATATAAATAGCTAAGATCTTAGTTAATTAGGCTAGCTGGCCTATAAGTATATATATAGCTATTTATAACTAACTTAGTAACTCTTATATAGCATAACTATATATGCAGACTGCCTAAGGCCTATAAATATAGTTCTTACCTATATCTGTCTTATACTAAGCCTTTAGCCTTTATAATAACCTTTATATTCTTTATAAAACCTAATCCTTCCCTTTACTTAGCCACTACCTATTATAATTATTTAATAGGAATAAGAACTTAACCAGGTCTTTACTATAATTATCCTCTATTTATATTTATTTAATCTATAGTAGGAATAGCAGTCCCCTCTCCTTTACTATTATTAGCTTTAATAATAGCACCCTTATCTCCTAGACTAGCTTATATAGCATGTTAAATAATAAGCCCCTTATAAGTTATAGACCTTAATATAAAAGCTGCTTATTATACTAGTTAATTAACTTATTATGCAGTGTGTTATATTATATCTTTATTTTATAAGTAAATAGGTTAAATATCTAGTTTATTAGCGTTAGTTTGCTATATTACCTACTACTAATATGCATTAAGAAGCATTTTACCTTAACTATAACCTAGTAGCGCAGTTTATTAACTGCCTATTATGCCTTATTTAAGCTTAGCCCTTCCTTTATTATACCCTTAACTGCGCTATTATATTTAAGAAGTGACTAATAAAGGACTATAATTCTTACTACCTTAATAATAGCTGTATATATTTATATATAGTTAGCTAGTATAGCCTAACCTTTATTTTCTTATATGCCTAGGACTGCTAGTGCGTTAATAATAGCGCTTTTATACTTACTAACTTTATATTAATAATTAAGGAGACTAATTATTAAACTTAAGCATTTTATATTTGCTAAAGTATTATTTACTAGCTTTTTTAATCTGCAGATTAACCTATTTGCCTAACTGTCTAATTTATAAATTAAAAAGGCTAGGTAAACTCTTTTACCTGCTGCCTTATATATAACAGCCTGCTAAAATAATCTATATAAGTACTACTGCTAAGGGGTTAGATAGTATAGTAGTTATATATCCTCCTGTTATATTTATATTTAGTGTAGAATATATAGTAACTTTTTTTAAACCCCCTTATACTGCTTTTATATAGCATCTTTTATTATATTACTAAATAGGCAGCTAGGCTTAGCCCCTCTAACTTCCTTTTACTTAACTTTAAACAGTATGCTGCGCCTAATCTTACCTAGCGCTACTGCTGCTTAAGCTATATCTAGGACCTAGTCTAAGGCAAGCTATATATTATATAGCTTATATTCCTCCTTTATAATAAGACCTGCTGCTTTTTATAGTAAGTCTGGCCTTAGTCCTTAAAGGTAAACTGCCTACTATATTATAGCTAACTAGGCATTTGCCTTTTCCTTATTATTAGACACTTAGATTAAGTTCTGCGCCTTATTCTTAAACTGCTCTCCTTACTTATAGTAGATCTGCTTAAGATAGCAGGCTATGTTATTTATAGTCTAGGTTAGTTTTAGTAAATCTGCCTTATTATTACTAGTTAGGGCTACCTTAAACTAGCCGCTTGCTGCCCTTAATTAAAAGAACTGCTAGCATGCTATACTAGTTGTTTATAAAACCTTATAATATAGCCTGGCCTTTACTATAATATTACCCCCCTTTTTTTAGTTATTCTTCTAGCTATATGCCTTCTAATAGTAATTTTATATCTGCTATAAGTATTAAAAAATATAATTATAATTATTATATTATAGTCTATCCTGCTTTAGGGGTTAAATATATAGGATAGGCGCGGCTATAAAGTTAGGCAGCTTATATATATATAGTTTATTTTAAGAGTAAAGGATGCCTAGGATAGTATAAACAGTTTTATAAATTATATGCCTTTCCTTAATATATATATTTAAGTGTTATATTTTAAGATAGGCATAGACCTCTTTAGCTATATTTATAAACTTATATAAAGTGTAAATAATAAAAAGGTATTTAAGGAGTTATATAAATAGCTTTATAACTTATAAAGATATTTACTATTATATTAATAAAGTGACTTTATTTTATATGTAAATTTACTTAAGCGACATGCCCTATTTATATATAGGTAGCTACTTTATAATAGTAAAATTTTTAACCTTTATTACCCTCTTTTTACTGCCTGTAATATATAATAAACTATTTAGGTATAAATAGATAGATAAATAAGTGGTTAGTCTTTACTACTTATATAGCATACTCTTTATAAGTATTTTATAAACTATAATTAACTATAATTAGTAAATTATTTAAGTGTATTATATAACTATAATGCTAAGGGGGTCTAGGATAAATAAGGGAATTTAGTTAGTAAGATAGCTGTAGTAGGTAGTAGTAATTAGACTAAAGCTTAAAAAGCTTAAAGGTAGAAAAGTATAAAGCACTATACTTATATAAGAGTAATTAAGGCTGTTTTTTTATAACCTTAGTCTTAGAAGGCGCTAATAAATTAAAGTGTAGGGAATCTGCTTATGCATTTAGTATAGCGGTTGCCTAATTAAAAAGGAGGGTAAGGCTATACTATAAGGCTATAGCCTTTAATTATCTAGTTTACTAAATCTTAGTATGCATTAAATGCCTAAGGATAATACTATATAGAACCTTACTAAGCATTAGATTAAAATAAACACCAGCTAATGCCTGTTTAATAAGATAGGATAGAATAATAATAAATAGATATTCTCCTAACCTTAATAAGTAAATAAATATAATATAGTATAATATAATATAGTAAATACCCTTTATATTTAGCAGCAGTTTAAAGTAGCTGCTTAGCTAATAATATTAAATAAATAATATTAAATAAAGGTTCCCCTTTACTTACTAAGTAAATAAATAGAAGATAATATAATATAGTATAATAAATACCTTTTATATTTAGCAGCAGTTTAAGGTAACTATTTAGCTAAGGCTATATATTAAAGTCTAGTCTTAATTACCTATACTTTATTATAGTAAATAATAAAGCATAAATACTATTAGCTATATAGTCTAACCTTATTTATAAAAAGTAGAGTTACTATTTTATATTTCTCCTGCTGCTTTTAATATATTAATATAATACTATATGCCTATTAATAACCTAACCTACTTTATTATATTATATATTCTATAATAGACTTTTTTTTCCTAGCTTTAAGGATATGCCTATAAGAATATATACTAATATGCAGACCCTTATAAGGAACTACTAAGATTAAGACTTTAATACCTTATTATACTTAAATAGTTTTTTTATAAAACTTAGTAAACTTGCTAAGGATAATATAGTAGGATATAATAAACTGTAAATAAAAGGGGATTTTATACTTAAATAGTAGCAGGCAGCCTACTACTATACTAAAATAGTTAAAGCAGGCCTTATATTTAGTAATACTAGTAGAGTTATAGGCATACTTAAGCTAGAGCTGTACTTTAATAATGCCCTCTAGTGCCTTAGGTTTAATATAAAAGAGTTTAAAACCTACGCTTATGCCTAAAGGCTTTTTAATTATGCTATTTATTTTACTAAGGGTTAGCAGGAGATAAAAATAGCCTTTTATATAACTTAACTGCTATTAATAACTAATACTATCTTAAGGTTATTTAATAGGATAATCTTTAAGTATGTTAAGATAGAGTAGGCAAGGATAAGGCATGCTAAGTATTAAATATTTAACTTATATACAGTAATTATTAGCATAAATAAGCTTCTAGGCATTAACTATTTTAGTTTTTAATTAGTTTTTAAAGATATAATTAAGGCATTAGGTTTTATAAGCTAAATTATATAAAGGAGTAGGATAGGCTATAAAGGAGGACTTATTTATTAAAGGGGAGATTATACTATTAGCTGTATTTTTTTAATAATTAATAAGAAGATTAGTATTTTATATAGTATTAAATAAAATAGTTTTTATTATAAACTAAGTCTTAGGTATATATTAAAATAGGTTTAGTAAAGTATTAGATTTTTATAATATATAGTAATATAGTAAGAATATTCCTAGCCTTTTTAATCTGCAGATTAAAATCCTAATATTAATATCTAATCTATAAATTAAAAAGGTTAGAATTTAAAATAGTATTAGGATATATATTATAAAATAATTTAAGTAAATACTGCTAACCTTATATAGTAAGACTAACTAGTATATTAACTAATTCCTAAGTATATTATATATTATCTTAATTAGTAGTATTTATAATATATATTCTAATTAGTAAGTAATATAGTTAACTAGGTTTATTATATATAGCCTGCTTATATATAGGCTATTATATAATAATAGCATAGCTTTATATTATATTATATTTGCCTTTTATATAGCAGGCAGTATATATAGGCAATTACCTTATTATATATATATAGGCAACTCTTATACTTTATTACTACTTAAACTTGCTTTTTTATACTACTGCCTATTCTTAAACTACTGTTTATTTTATTCTAACCTTACTATATTCTATTTAAAAAATCAGCCTAACCTGCTTTCTACATAAACCAGTCCCTTTATTATAATAGACTATTAAACTACTAAAACCTAATACTCTGCTAATAATAGTACTTTTATATAGCTGTTTATATTCCTAGTGTTTATTATTCTTTTCCTTACCTTACCCTGCTATTCTTATGCCTTAAATATACCTTAGCCTTACTTTACCTAGCAGCACCTTAAGTCTACTGCTTATATCTTATATAAGACTAGGAAATTCTATCTTATACTTAATATAGTTATACAAACTATATGCTCTTATTAAAATAGGCAGGGTCTTATAAGCCTTAGGCATAATAGGGGTTATAGACCTTATATTAGTATAGTATTTTATTTTATTTATAGCTATAAGGTTTTAGCTAGGATTAAGGTGCTAACCTTATATAAGCGCTGTTTTATATTATATTTATAGCTGTTAAGGGATGCTTTAGTATAAGAGTGCTACTAGGTAGTAGGCTAAGCAGTCCTTAATTACTAAGTTAGTTATTTTGCTTTTAACCTTTTGCCTAATTCCTTAAGTTATAGATATATATTATAATATATACTAACCTACCCCCTTAATTATATTACTAAAGATTTTTATTTTTTTAAACTAGCTAATAGCAGGCTACTATTTATAATATACCCTGCTAGATGCATTAATAATAATAGTGTATTTAAAGATGCCTTAAGAACTAATAATACTAAAGGAGGGTATATAAATACAGTAACTATTAACCTTATTACCTTTAGATCTGTTAATAGTAGTAATAAACCCTATTTTACTAAGACCTATACTGCTATTAACCTTAAGAGCGCGCACTAGAATAATGCATTAAGCACTGCGTTTAATATTTTAACCTTATATAATGCCTAACTGCACTTTAAAGATAACATGTCTTACCTTAACCTAAATAATATAAGATAGGAAGCTAGTGACCTATTAACTATTATACCTAACTTAGCTAAACTAAATAGTAATAATACAGACTTTAAGGCATTAACTAATCCTATAACTATTAATAACTATACTATACTATATATTAATATAATATTTATAAATTCTGCTGTATTAGGTTAAAGGCAGGGTATTATAACCCCTTACCCCTTACTTAGATTAGTATCCCTAGTAGATAATACTATCTTTAATAGTAGTAAGTTACTTATAAACTTTATTAACCTAATTTTAAGATATATTAGTATGTTAGCTGCAAGCTTATTATAATCCTTAATTAAAGAGATTATATATAAGAATGCTATAGTAAGTTAGGATACTAATGCTAGGCTGACCTAGGTCCTTATATGCCTTAACTTTTATATATACTTTAGCTTTAATAGGCTAGGTATACTACTGCTTATTAAACTATAAGGGGCTAGGATATTAACTAATTAAGAGGGGCAGTAAGTAAGAGAAAAGCTAATTTTATATATATAACCTAAGTCTATTATTAAGATATTAGTATATATAAGTAACCTTTAGCTAGGTTATTAGTTTATTTTAATATTACTATCTTAATATTTAATATTTATTATGCTAAAAGGTAGTATTTAGATAGTTAGTTATAAAACTAAAAGGCTAGTTAACTTTATATATGCCCTTACTACTATATAAAGGTTAGCTATTTATTTTAATTAATATCTGTCCTTAGCAAGCTGTATAAACCTTAGTTATATAGCCACTCTTTTCTCCTTAAGTATATAATATAATAGACTGCATATATTAGCATAACTTATAAAACTAAATACCTTATACTATAGTAAAGGTAGTTATATAGTTAATAAGACTATACTACTATAAGGTGTCTTAGCTATAAGAAACCTGCTGCTATCTTATATCAGTCTATTAACTAAAGAGTTAAGCAGTAAGTAAACCCTACCTTATTATATAATATTTAGTATAGCTAATCTAGGCTTAATAAAAAAGCAGAAGCGCACTAGATTTAATACTCTTAACTTTCCTTTACCTAGTATTAGTAATATACTAGATTCCCTAGCTGCATAATAGTGCTGCTAACTATACTAGTATTTATTAAAAGAGAGGGAATGCCTAATAGAAGTTATTTATAAGGTTATATATAATACTATAATAGAAGAGATTAAGAAGTATAAAGAGATAGCTAAGGCAGACCTAGCTTATGCAGTTTCTAGTATAGAAGAGTATATTAAAACTAAGTGGTTTAAGCTTAAAGAACTAGTAGATAAGGCATATAAAACATATAATAAACTAAAGGAAGGGGTAAATAGTATTATAGGTAATGTAATGTCTAACTTTATATTAAATCTAAGAGTGTACCTTAATAACTAGACTTAAGGAGTATAATAAAATAGGTTTTAAAGGGTTTTATAATTTAAAGAATTTATAAGATATATAAGTTATATAGTAATAAGTATATATCTATTTATATATTTAGTATATTATATAATCACTTTATGCTTATTTATAATATTATAGCTAGCCTTTTTAATTTATAAATAGGCTTTTATATATTACACTAGTCTTTAGTCTATATATTATAATAATTAAATATATCTTCCTTATATATTCCTTACTAGGCAAGTATTTATAACCTTATATATAGGCAGTTATAGTAAAGGGAATTATTATTATATAGCTATATAATATTACTTATTTTATATAAGTAAAGGTTACCTTTACTATTAACTTACTACTAATCTAGTTACCCCTTTTAGTTATATATATTAGTAAAGATATCTTTTACTACTAACCTACTGCTAATTTAGTTACCCTTTTTATTTATAACTTTTATATATATATATATAGCTACCCCCTATTCCCCTTATAACCTATACTTAAAACTTAGAGGGAATTCTTATTATTAAACAGTCTATTCTACTTTAACTGCAGCACCTTCTAGCTGCTATAAATAGTAACAGTTCTTATTAAGGTATTAGGGGTTAATGCCTTTATAGCTGCTTGCCTTCTAGCACTATTAAAGTTACTAGCTAGTATTATATAATACACTTTGCTATTAGATTCCTCTATTACTGCTATAGCCCTTTACTTCTTTTTTACCTTTTTAAGTAGTTGCAGAATAACGCTACCTTCTATAAGGATAGGTCTATAGATTTATTTAAGCGTTAATAAGATACCTAGAACTTATAATAAAGTAATATTATTAATTTCTTACCTTATAACCAGGCTTACTATTTCTAAATATTAAACTAAAAAGTAAGCTAATATTAAATAAAAATGCCTTTCTGCTTTAACTTCCTTATAATTATATTTATGCTACTTAACTTATAAGCAAGGATATTTATTATAGTCCTAGCTAAAGTGCTCTTTTAAAATTTTATAAGTAATAATAATTTAATGCTAGCCTATAATCTAATTATTAATATTAGCTTTAGCAGCTAAGATAGTAGCTTATTTTTAAAGTAATTAACTCTCCTAGTATAAATTATAAGTCCCCCTTATAATTAAGATTTCCTATTTAACTAGCTTTAGGGAGCCTAGTCTTTATAATTTACTAATAGCCTAGCTAATAGTATTTATATTTTTAAGAAGCTTTATAATAATACTATAGCTATAAGCAGTATAGTAGTTAATACTAAATGCAGATAATACTAGTAAGGTTACTAAGCAGTTAATATTTAACTTAAGGTCTTAAAACTTATACTAAATAGCATCTTATTACTTTTATAAGTAATTAGATTAAATCTGCTTAACTACTATGCTAGCATATATTATAAGTGTTAACAGGATCTTATTATATATATTAGTAAGTATAGCTATAATAGTATAATTATTTATAATTTATAGTCTAAGGGACTAGATATAATATAGTCTAAAGTCTTAAGTATTTATAGCTTTTTTAATTTATAAATAAACTGCTTCTCTATTTACAGATTAAAAAAGCAGAGGCTTTAATTTTAGTATAAAATAAGGGAGGGGATTTACTTATATAGCAGAGAGAGGATTTGCAGTATAAATAAGCATATATCTGCCTTCCCTCCTATATAGTAGCACTTTCTTAATAGTATAGGCTATTTTAAGGGAAGAATTAGTGCTATACTAGATTATGCTAATTTATATAACTAGGCAGGCAATGCCTAAGTTAGGCCTTATTAAGTAAAAATACTATTAAAGGCTACCTGTCCTATTATACTATATAACTATATTTATCTTAGCTATTCTAGCTGCTAAAGGTAATTTAGTCTTATTATCTTATACTGCATTCTGCTAAATGCTGTAAGTTATAATAGCAGTAATATATAATGCTAGTAAACTATTATTACCTTCTAGGTTATTTTTTTCTAAGTCTTTAAGATCTTTAGCAGTGCCTGTAGGCTAGACGCCCCCCTTATATATACCCTGCATTAGTATATTAATAAACTTAGTAAAGGCGACTTTTTATAAAGTAAGACTTCTTATATTATTTATATTACTAATAAGCCTAAGATTATACTATATATACTAGGTTAAGGGATAGAAATTAAGGTCTGTAAATATAAGGTAGAGGATTTAGTATATACTAGTATTTTTTATAATAGATAGCAGCTGGCTTATACTTGCCTTTTTAGTATATTAAGGGGGTATAGGCAGTATAACTAAATAAAGGCAGTTAATATTCTTAAATATAACTTACCTAACCTGCCTAGTATTATATAGGTTAGTATATATAAGCTTAACTATTTTAATATTTATAAGTAAGATATTAGCACTAGGAGAGATAGTTATATTATTTAAGAGCTTAGTAAGAGTTAATATCCTTTACTATATTACTATTATTTTTATAATAGATTATATAGTATGCTATGCTACTATTATTAAAAACTTCTAGTTATTCTTATATATATTAAATAAGGCAGGTTATAAAAGAAAGATAGGTTCCTTAAGCTAATCTACTATATTCTTATACTCCTAGCATTTGCATTATATAATTATATTAGCTAAGGGCAGGCCTAGGACCTAGCTTAGCTTAGGATTACTAAGGGTATTAAGATTACTGCCTAAGTTGCTTTTTAAGTAAAGCTTTTATATACCCTTATACTTGCCTTATATTCTAATTCCTTTTAGTAGCCTATTCTTAAACTATATTACTGCCTTAGTAGAATTGCTTTTTATTTATTTAAAAGGCTAGGCAGGCCTTTATATAAGATTAAGATATCCTCTTATATTATAAATATAATTAAGGAGCGGTGTTATAGTAATAATAAGGAGCCCTTTTTTTAATATTTTCTTAATTAACTAGTAGGTAATACTTTAGGGGTTTTTAATAAGGTAACTCTTGTTATATATTACCTAAGTGGCATAAAGGTCTTATATAAGTAGGTGCATGCTTTTTAAGAGGGTTGTTAAACTATTAGGCTAGGATATATAATTAGTAAGTTTATAAATATTACCTATAGCCTTAACTATAGGATTTAAGCTAGGTTTAGAGTTACTTAACTTTACCTTCTCTTAAGCAGTAATATATTCCTTTTAAAGTATACTATTAGCCTTATAAAGCATTTTAAGATATAAGTCCTTTAAAGTTAATAGAGTAATATTAACAGTTATGCGCTAGGCAGCAGTAGTATAGGGGATAATTAAGAGTGTATATAAGGTCTGGATGTTATTTAACTCTTTAAGGCACTAGTTAACCTATTTTTATAAGTCCTGACTGTTTTTAATTATTCTGCCCTTTTAACTAATTTTAGTAGTGCCCTTGCTTTTATAATACACCTAGATTCTTTATAGTTTCTTAAGAAAAGCAATTACTTTTTTATAAGTCTGGTTTAAAATAGCAGTAAGATAAAAATAAATATTAGGCTTATACTTATAATTACCCTTAATAATAACCCTAGTTCCTTTAGTATTAGCTCTTTCCCTGCATTAGACTATGCCTATAAGGCTAAGTAATATTATAACTATTTTTCTAAGACTGCATTTATTTATAAGAATAGCTAACTAAAGTGCGCTTTTAATATAGTTAATAATAAACTTAGCGGCTATAAAGCGTATATTAATTAATGTTATCTTTAATAATTAAGATAAAGAGTAATATGTATAGGGTTTTTAATCTGCAGATTAAGTGAAATTTGCTAAGTAATTAGGGGGGGGGGGGGGTAAGTGTTAATAAGGTTTTTAATCTATAGATTAGGGATAGTTAAAAGTAACCTTAATTTATAAATTAAAAAGGTTAGTAGGCTTTTAAGGTAGGTATATACTTATAAGCTAGTGTAGTTTAAGGACTTTAGTATTAGGGCTGGTCTTTAATACCTTAGGGTTTTACTAGTTACTAATGCTAAAAGATTTATATATTATAACTAAATCCTTATAAGGGGGTATAAAGTCCTTTAATTTTGCATAACTTTTTTAAGGTTCTTAATTATAACCTTAAGGTTAATTTTATCCTCCTTCTAGCTTTACTCCTTATATAGAGCATAAAGCTTATTTATATTAGTAATATTAGTAAGCTCCCTCTCCTTCTAGTTAGAGAATAAGGGTTACTGCAGCTAGACTAGAGTGTTTAATTAGGCTTTCTTATTACTGCTATAAATATAAACTAGTAAGTGGTTATTAAGAAGTTTAATAATATTATTAATAGCTTTAGATATTAGTTTAAATAAAGGCTATGCATTAGTATTTTTAAATTATAAGGGATTAGTACTTATAGTAAAACTAAATAGCTAGGTAGTTAACTTTTTATAAATAGTATTATAAAAGAGGAGGGGGTTTTTTATATAAGAGGGGTTAAGACTAAGGGCTGTAATAGTTTTATAAGGGCTTGCTATAGTAATTAAATCCTTAATTAAGCATATTTTAATAAAGATACTGCAGTTAACCTTAAAGGATAGTTTAGCATTAGCTATATTAGTAAAGGGATTCTTTATTTATATAGTTATAGCCTAAATAATAGCATTATTTATTATAAACCTTAACTATGCAGGTATGCTATAATAAACCTTAACATATATTTTTAATTATAGTTTTCTATATAGGCTTTTAAATAGCAGTATAGTTATAATAGCTGCTTGCTAGTTATTATAATAATAGCCTTAAATAGCATAGGGGTTATTACTAAAGCAGGCATTTAGGGGAAAGTAATTTAGGAAGGAGGTTATTAGGCAGTATATATATATAATAATAAACCTAAGAAAGGACTATATTTTAGGTAATTAACCCTTAGTATTAGTTAGTAGCATTAAGAAGCCATTTAATAAGAGAATAACACTAGGTCCCTTATTTAGTTTCCTTTTTAGCCTAAGAAATGCCTTATTAACTTCTAGAAGGTAAGATATAATTATTTATATTTATAAAAGGATAATAGCCTTTTTAAAAATTATTACTTTAACAGCCTTAATAAAAGAATATAAAAACCTTATAGCTAAGAGATATTAGCATATATTATATAAGTAATGTTTAAGGGGTTTTAATTTATAAATAGTTAGTTTATAAAAGTATATAGCTGGCTTTTTTAATCTGCAGATTAAGAATATAATACTATATGTCTTAATTTATAAATTAAAAAAGGCATATTAAAATATTAAATAACTTACTGTCTTTATAAAGTTAGGTTTCTAATATAGGTATTAACTTAAACCTAAGCATGCCAGTAACTAATAAGCTAGCCCTTTTTATAATATTTAGGAATATACACCTTAGTAATTAAAAAGATTCTATCTTATAAAGTCTTTTAATTCCCTTTTTAACTTCTTACTTACTTAGGGCATAGCGCTAGAAGGCTATAAGTTTAATAAAACATAGGCTCTATATATAAGGCAGAAATAGTTTTTTATTTAACTATTCCTTAGCTAATATAGTAGCTAATAGTATATTAGGGTTATTAATTAAAGGTTAATTATTAACAGGTCTAATGCTATTCCTCTAAATATTATTAGTGTTAAAGGTAGGATATTAATTATTATCTTAAAGGCCTGCCTAGTTATTATTAATAGCATTAATATTTTTATTAAAGTTAACCACTTAGTTAGAGTTAGCCTTATAGTTAAAGTTAGCCTTATAGTTAGAGTTAGCCTTATAATTAAAGTTAGCCTTATAGTTAAAGTTAGCCTTATAGTTAAAGTTAGCCTTATAATTAGAGTTAACCACTTTATTAGCTATAGGATTAGTATTAGTGTTAACTATATTATTAGTGTTATTATTATAGTTATAAGTAATACTAGTAGTATTAACCTTACTAAGACTGTCTTAGTTATTACTAGACTTTAGGTAGTTATTATTATATTAAGTGGCCTTATTAGCAGTGTTATTAATGTTTATTAAAGATTTAAGGATAGTGTTATAAGTTTTAATTAAGATTCTTGTCTTTTTATAAGAAGGTTTAGGGGGAGGGCTTATATTTATAAGAGGGGGACTTTTATTCCCTTATTTACCTCTCTTATATCTTTATAGCACTATAAGGGGGTTAGTATTTTTAGCTTTTTTAATTTACAGTTTAAAAGAGATTATAGCCTACCTATAATAAAGGCAGGTATTAGCATCCTAAGCAGCTAATTATACTAAAGGGGGTTAGTAGTTAGTTAAGGGTAAGAGTGGTTATTAGTTAGGGGGGGGGTTTAGTTAATTAAAATACGCCTGGCTTTTTTAATTTACAGTTTAAAAAAAGGAGGGCAGTATAATAAAAAAAGGAAAAAGAGGAAAGTTTTTAAAAGGAGTGACTAAGGTTTATATAAGTAAGGCATAGTGCTAGTCTACTAAGTAAGGATTAGGCTAAGCTAGGCAATTTACTTTTACTTTATATTTTACTGCTGTTTATTAAAGCGTTTCTAGCTAATAGTTTAATTATTTAGTGTTATTATTAAAGCCTATAATTTATAATAGTAGTTTAGTATAGTTTTTTAGTAAAGCTAGATAGGTATAAATAAGTTAATCTATAGTAGCTAATAGTAAGGCTAGTGTATATTATAACCTTATACTATAGCAAACTTTTATATAATAGTAGCAGGGAATTAATTTTCTAAGCCTTTTTAATTTATAAATAAAGTAGAATAATAATAATCCTCCTAGCCTCTTTAATTTATAGTTAGCCTTAATCTGTAAATTAAAAAGGCTGTAAACCCCCTTATAACCTTACCTTATATCTCCCTTATATAGGATATTAGTACCTAGATTTATAAATTTAAGAGGCTGTTTTAAACTTAGCTAATATAATAATAATTCCTTAAGCCTCTTTAATTTATAGTTAGCCTTAATTTATAAATTAAAAAGGCTGTAAACCCTTTTATAACCTTGCTTTATATCTCCCTTATATAGGATATTAGTACCTAGATCTATAAATTTAAGAGGCTGTTTTAACCCTAGTTAACCTTAGAATAATTCTCCTGGCTTTTTTAATCTACAGTTAGCCCCTATCTGCAGATTAAAAAGGCTGCAAACCCCCTTTCTAACCTGCCTTATATCTCCTATATATAGGATATTAGTACTTAAATATATAGATTTAAGAGGCTATTTTAACCTTAGTTAATATAAGAATAATTCTTCTAGCTTTTTTAATTTATAGTTAGCCCCTATCTACAGATTAAAAAGGCTGTAAACCTTACTTTTAACCTACCCTATATTTTCTATATATAAGGTATTATAACCTAAATATATAGATTTAAAAGGCCTTTTTAAGCTTATTTAATATATAATAACTGGCCTTAATACTAAAGAAGTTATAGTTATATATATAGATTAAAAAGGTAGGTATTTAAGTTCCTTATTCTTATATTATATTAGCATTCTACTACTTATTTATAAATAATATAGTAGGTGTTATAGGCTAGGAACTATATATTATATATTAAGGTTAAATCTCCTTTATTATAAATAAGAGGTAGATTTTGCTTATATAAAGTTAATATAAGTTTATAGCACCTGCAGCTATAGAAATAATCTATAGCTATATATATACTAACCTTATAAAGTATCTAGTACTTATAATAACCTGCATACTAACTTCTTAGTTAAACTAATCTACTATAAAAGAAAGAAAAGGGAAAAAACTTACTTACTTTATAATAAGGCAGGACTATTATTTATATATATACACTAGACTTATATTTTAAAATATACTATTATATATTATATATAATTTCTAGTTTAGTAAGAGATAATATATTATAATACTACTATAACCTACCTATACCTATATATACTTTAAACTTACTTAAATATTATATAAGGAGGTAAGTAATCTTTAACCTAGATTTACTATACTAACTATAATTAAGTAACTGCTAATAGTTATATATCTTGTATTATATAAGGCAATAATAAGCATATCTAGTAACTAGATAAATAAATACTCCCCTTTTCCTTAACTACTGCTTTTTTAACTTCCTCCTCCTTATAACTTATAACTTATAATATATTATAATACTATATATTTAAACTTTTTTAAAATATAGTATATTCTGCTCCTGCAGTTAGAAACTAGTGCCTTTAATATGCTATTAAGCTAGCTTAATAGGCCTGGCCTAGCTTATTAAATTACTGCCTTTATATAAAAGGTAAGCTAATAGCTAGATACCTTTATTAAAGCTTAATCTACTAACCCTTATAGAGATTTAAATAGTTTATAAGTAGAATATATAAACTGCCCTTATATTTAGGGGGAGTGTATTTAAATTAATAGACTTAATACTTACTGCTAGGGTCTAGTAATTAAGCTTATTAATATTATTACTTAGGTAACTAGATATAATATAAGTTACCCCTCCCCCTTTAATATACTATTTCCTACCTTTAGCTTTATTATCTTATTACCTAAGACATTGCCTTATACTACTATATAATAATTATAAGCTAACTGCTAATACTGCTGCTTAACTATATAATAGTTTATTAATAACCTTACTTATGCTATTACCCTAAATAGCTTTAAGCAAAGCTGCTAAAGGGTTATTAGTAAAATCTAGTTATTACTATACTTATATAAGGTAACTAAATCCTAATATTAACTTATAATAACCTTAATAAAACAGCACTAATAAACTATATACCTTATAAAATAAACTCCCCTGCGTTATTATTACTACTATTAAATAATATAAACTAACCCTTAATAAAGAACCTGCCTAAATAATAGGTATATTTTAATATTTAGAGGATAATATGCTGCTATTAAATATAAATCCTTATAAACACTAGTAAAACCTAGCAGCCCTGCTAGACAGTTACACTTTTAATAACTCTAAAATCTTATAGAATTTAAATAGTAGACTACTAATTATTATTTATTAATACATTTATATATATAGACTATAGCTATAAGACTAGATAAGGTAATAGGTTAGTTAGTAAACTACTTATATATAAATGCCTAGGTATAGTAAGGAATACTAAATAAATAGCAGTAGCAGCACTACTTAAATATAAAATAACTGCATTAATAAGGTTATACTAATAGCTATGCTATAAATAGAAATGTTACTTTTTTTTATTAAGTTAGGTGCCTGGATTAAGACTAGGTAGTAACTTAATAAAGCTAGTAAGGGGTTTAGTAAATACCTATAATATATCTTAATAATAATATATTTTAATAAAAGGTTTAAAAGGGAGGGGGTTTATTAGTGTATAAGTTATTATAATTTCTTTATTTTACTAAGTGCCTAAAGTAAGACTATATAGTAACTTAATAAGGCTTATAAAGGGTTTAATAAATATCTTTAATATATCTTAATAGTAATATATGCTAGTAAAAGAGTTAGTATAATATTTAGCTAGTATAAAAGACTTTAAAGTGTTTTATTTCTTTAGCTGGTTATATATGCTAAAAGTAGGTAGTAGCTTAATAAAGGCTATAAGGGGTTTAGGGGATATTTATAATAGCCTTTAGCAAGAATGTATTATAATAAAAGAGATAAAAAGCATTAAGCTAGTATTTAATCTTTAAATGCAGTAGTTAGTTCTATTAGTTAAGTTATTAAAGATTATAAAGTAAACTAATAGGCTTTTATATAGTATATATAAATAATATATATAAGGGGTAAGGTAAGTATAGAATGTTTAAGGATAATTCTGTTTATTAATAGGAAGAGTTGTTTAAGGGTTAGTGTAACTTCTTTATAATAAAGTAACCTTGTTATAGTCTAAATTTAATAAAAAAACTGCTGCTATAGCAGGGGCATAAATAAACTAGATAAAAGGTATAGATAATAGAGATAGATTTATAAGTAGTATATAATACTAGTATTAGCTAAGGATAAAAGGTACTAGTTTATATATATTAACTCTTTTATTATAAAGTGAATTACTATTAGTTTATTTATATATATTAAACAGAATAGCAGTTTTTTATATATTACTTAATAATAGGTTTGCCTGCATATAATAAACTCCCTATTCCTTAACCTAATATATTACTCTATTAATATAATATAACTATAAGAAAATTAATTTAATCTTTATGCTAGATATAGTTACTGTCTTCTCTTTACTGCTTTATATTAATCTTTTTATACTATATCCTTATTATTTAGGTAATACTTTTAATATTTATTATACTAGGTAAGTTATATACCCCTAGTATTCTTAATCCCCTTTATATATTGCCTAATACTAATATTAAGGAGCTTATTTATTTAATAAGCATAAATATAAGTATATTTAATAATAATATATCTAGGGGACCTGCAGGCAGGCCTTCTAGTAGTAAGAACCTTATTCTTAAAAATAGACTAATAAGGAAGGAAATAAAGTAGAGGTAGAATATACTGCTAAATAAAGCTAGCCTAAGTAACTTAAAATAAGTATAATGCTTAACTAGATTAAGATTAAAATATAAAGGCCTTAATAATAAAGTAGTTATAATAAATATTTAGCTAACTAATCTAGTAGTGCCTTTAATTAGCTAGCTACTTTTTAATAATAATATAAGAGATAGAGGTAATAGCCTAGGTAAGTCTTAGTATAAGGAGTTAGTTAAGATATATCTTATATTAATATTATTATGCTAGACCCTCTATATTTATATTAATATAAGGCTAATATAAGATAGCAGTAGTTATAGGATTAAGTATAAATATAAAGACTAGGAAGAAGGACAGGCTATATAAAGGCAGTAAGAAGGGCAGATTAAAAGGCAAAGGTAAGCAGGTTATTAAACTATTAGATAATAATAGTAATAATAATAAAAAAAGTAAACTAGATAATAAAATTAGTAATAGTAAAGAAGGAGGAGGCAGTAATAAAAGAGGCAGTAATAAAGAAGGCAGTAGTAAAGGAGGCAGTAGTAAAGATAGAAATAATAATAATAGTAATAATAAAAATCTAAATTCTAATAAGTATCCTGCTTAATAACTGCAGCTTAAGAATAGCTAGACTGGCTTTATTTAGATTAGGCTATTAAGGCTATGCAAATTCCCTTCTTAAATAACCCCTTTAAATCCTATCTATTCTCTAATAAAGGCAGATTTTAAGGCTAAGAAGCTACTGCACCTTAATATCTATAGCAAGTACTTTAAGGCCCCTTTAACTACATTTTAATAACTGCAGGCAACTTCTATATTTACTACTAACACAGCCTTAAAAGAAAAAACAGCTGCTTAGCATTTATTAGGCTATAATCTTACCTAGATCTAGAAGTTTAATACTATTACTTATATTACTGCCTTATTAAGGCTTAGTAATACTAATAAGGCATATATACTTATTAACTAGGATAGTAAGTTTACTTCCTATCCTGCTTTAAAGATATTTAGCAAAAGGCTTAGTTATTTTCCTAGCCTTTTTAATCTATAGATTATTAAGCTCTAATCTGTAAATTAAAAAGGCTAGCAGTTATTCCCTAATTAATTAAGAAGGCTGTTACTTTTATTATTTAATATATAATAAGGATATGCCTTTTAGTGTTTTATATTACCTTTTTAATAAGCTATAGTTATATATAGTGCTAATTAAGTTTCTTTTTAGTAGTAAGGATTATATACCCCTTTTTTAGGTAACTATAAGGTATAAGTCTAAAGGCAGCTAGGTTAGTAATAGATCTTATTAAGGAGAGTCAGTTTAAATTAAAGATAAAGGTTTTATAAAGGAATTTATAGGATATATATAGTGTAATTATAAATATAATAGGCAAGGTGTATAATTTTTAAGAGGAGGAGAGTGGTATAGGTATTATAATAGACTAGATTAATATAATAATTACCTATTACTATTAACTAATAACCTTCTTCTTTAATTAGTTTTTAAATTACTATTATAATAAGGCTAACCTTAATTTACTTTAGGGTTATTATTATACTAATTAGCAAATAGCTTATATAGTGCTAAAGTATTATAAGAGTTTTTACAGAAGGAGGTAGAGGGACTATAAGCTAAATATAGTTAAGGATAAAGTAATATTAAGACCTAAATATTAAGCTTTAGTGTAGTATAGTAATTTAACTAGCCTTATAGATAGTAATAGTTTAGGCAGGGTATTTATAAAGGGGGATAATAATATATTTTATAATTTAACAGCTATTACTACTAAGCTTTATAGTTCTTTAATAGGCTTAATAGTAAATAAGATTTAAAATACTATAGCTATAGGAGATATTAAAATAGCCCTAGGCATTAATATTAATGCTATAAATATAATAATTAGTATAAATATTAAGGTATTAGAAGCTATTAAGAAGCGCTTTTAAAATATATTTTAGTTATTTATACTAGGGACTAACTTTACTATTAAAATAGTAAAGTAACCTAGTCTACTTATATAGCTGCTACTTATAGTAAATGCTATAAAGGTTTTTATTAAATAGCTTTATAACTATGCTTAAGAAGATGCCTGTTTAAAGCTGCTAGCTAATAAAACGCTTTTTAATATTAATTTACAGCTAGTTAAAGACTTTAGCAGCTTAAGGAAGCTTAATAATACTATATAGAGTTTTAGTATTAATACTGCTATAGCCTTAAGCTAGGAAGTAATTAGCATTCTTAGTATTATTAAAAATATGCTAAAAGTAAACTGCACTAGGTTATAGGTTTATTCCCTTTTAATAATAATTATTATTTATTAAATAGAATATTATTTACTAATACTATTATAAGTGCCTAGGAGCTTTATAAATATATAGCTAGGCTAATAAGGGCAGTAATGCTTATAAATAACTGCAGCCTTAGTAAGACTTAAACTTATATTCTAGCATAGCACTTAAATAACCTAAAGCTTAAGGAGTTAGTTAAGGCAAATCCTTAAGAGAAGAGGGTGTTTAAACCCTTCTGCCTTTTATACTAGCGTTAGTATTAAACTAGACCTTCTTAAAAATCTTTAAGCTACTATTAGCTAGTAGTATTAATATTTTAGTTTATTATAGTATAAGGTTAATATATAATAATCTAGTTTAAAAGTCTAAGATGCTAAATAATATGCAGCTGCTTTAGGGATAGTTTAACTAGTATACTAATAAAAGTAATAATATTATAATAAGTTATAAATTGCTTTTTATATTATACTTAACTGCTATTATATATATATACTAAAAGTTAGTTTAATAATAGCTAGGCTGTTTAAAGATAATACTACTGCTATAATAAAAGAACCTAATAAAGAGGATAATAGTAATATAGCTACTAAGGCAGAACCTAATAAAAGGATGCTAGTAATATAGCTGCTAAAGCAGAACTTAATAAAAAGAATACTAATAATATAGCTAGGAAGGGTAAGGCGCTAGCTCCCTAGGCTTATTTAAATTTAAAGGTAGCAGGCGCTAACTTTAACTAGGTAATTATAAATAAAAGGTATGCTATTAAGAATCTATTATTAAATATCTATTAGATAATTACCTTAATAAAGAAGGAAGCAATTATATTTATTTTTATAACACTACTGCTAAATAAGCTAAAGGATATCCTAAGTTACCTTAAGCTAATATAGTAAGAGAAGTGGTATTTTAAGTACCTTAAAAAGGGTAATAGTAATAAACAGCTTGGCTACTAGTTTAAAAGTAATATAAAGACTGCCTTATTTAATAGCTAGAATTATAATATAATAGTTATAGCTAGCTGTATTAGTGCAGGCGACTTTAATATAAATAGCGCCTTATATAATGCTATTTATAATTATAGTATTCTAGCATAGCTATTTTACCTAAGACTTTTTAAGTAGTATGCTATTAAGTATATATAAGGGCTAGATATTACCTAGTTTAAAGTGCGCCTTTTTAAAAATGCCTAGCTATAAGGTAAAGGATAAGGACTAAGATTAAGCTTTTAAATAGCAGTAGGGTTATACTTAGTAAGGGCATGCTAGCAGTATAAGTAAAAATAGTTAGTCTTATTCCTAGTATAGTAAATAAGCAGAGTCTTAGCACTATTATTAGTTAATATATTACTATGCTTTTATTAAAAGATAATAAGAATAAGAAAGGTATAAGCAGCTAGCAGAATATATTAATATAGTAAGTGTTATTATTAGCATTAATAAATTATTAGTTTTATATATTAACCTAGCTAAATATTTATAATATTAAGCTCTTAGGTAACCTTAATGCCTTTAAAAGGCTATTAAAAAATATATTAAGAGAGAGTGCTTAAGCATCCTTTATTAAGTCTAGTAAGAAGACTAAAATAGGTTAGGGCAGTAGTTAAGTAATAGCTAGTATTAATAAAATATAAGAAATTATTTAGTATAACTAGTTAGGCAGCTTATAATAATACTATTACCTTACTTAAATAAATATTTATATATTATATTTTACTAGTTATATTATTATAATAGAGTTTATTTATATACTAGGACTAAAGCTAGCTTATATAATAGCATATGCTTTTTAACTTTTAATATAAAATAAGCGCCTGCTTATTTACTACTATTACTTACTATTATAAATATAAGTATTATCTTAAGGTGTATTTTCTTTATCTAGTATTATTAACTTTTACTTTTAGTATTCTTTACTTTACTTTTAATTACCTAGGCCTTTTAGTATTATAAATATAAAGTTACTATACTATATTTAAGTGTAAAGATATATAAGGATGCTTTAATAACCTAAATAATAAGGTTAACTGCTTTATAATTTTAATAGTGCTTAAGTTACTAGGTATAAATTTATATTATGCATATTCTAATAGTATTATATTTAAGTGGCTGTATAATATATTAACTATTTCTTAAACTATTAGGCGCTTTTAAAATTAGGTTTACCTTTAAGTATTAAAGTTAACTAGACTATTTTAAAGTTAAATAACTCCTTTAATTTATATTAAAAGTCTAGGCTTATATAAAAGCAGGTAGTTATTCTTATTACTAAAAGCAAGATTTTTAATAAAATTATAGGTTAATTATAGGTTATATATACTTATAAGATTTTAAAAAGAATGTTTAGTTAAACTTATAATTAATATTTAGTAGGAAGGGTGCTTTATAAGTACTATAATTTTATTAAGGTTTTATAAAAAGGCTAATTTTATTTAGCTTTAGTAATATATCTTATAGCATATCCTTATAAGGCCTAAAAGGTAATAAAGGATAATATTTATAAAATTATAATATATTAAAGCCTAGTAGCTAAGAAGCTAATAAAAAAGATATTATAAAGTTAAAATGCTAATTAATAAGATAATAGTATTATTTTATAAAACTAGTGTAAGTTTAAGGATAATAAAAATAAGAATAATAGCAGGAGTAGTAATAGCTTAGCTAGTATACTTAAGCAGCTAATATAAATAAAAAAAAGTAAGAAGATAATATATAAGGTGCTTTAATTATAAAATACAGTTATTATATAATAAAGGTATTTATATATATTAAGTATAGTTATTAATTAGATATTTATAATAAGGGGTATTAGGTTTATATTTAAATTATTAGTTAAAGATATTATATATTTTTAATATATAGTTTTAATACTTTAGTTAGTTTAGTTATATTTTAGGTTTTAACTATATATAAGTGTTAAAGTTAAAATATATATAAAAATTTATTTTATATACTTAGTTAAATTTAGTATAAATATTATAGTAAAGTTAATTTTATATTAATACTTAAATATTTAAGCTTTTTTAATTTATAAATTATATAAGGTATATAACTTTATCCCTTTTTAATTTATAAATTAAAAAGGTAAGTGTTTAATTCCTTATTATACTTATATTAATATATTTATATATATTTATATATTTATATAAATCTATATATATTTATATATTTTTATATATATTTATATATATTTATATATTTCTATATATATTTATATATTTTTATATATATTTATATATTTTTATATATATTTATATATTTCTATATATATTTATATATTTCTATATATATTTATATATTTATATATATATTTATATATTTATATATATATTTATATATTTATATATATATTTATATATTTATATATATATTTATATATTTTTATATATATTTATATATATTTATATATATTTATTACTTTAAATAGCTAGCTATTAGTATTATTTACTAATACTTTTTTATACTTAAAATAAAAGAAAAAACCTTAATATTTATATTAGCCTATTAGAAAAAAAGCTTATTATATAAATATAATTTAAGGTTATTTTAACTTTAAATAAACCTTTTTATTAAGGCTTTTAATATTAGCTAGTAGTTTAGCCTTTATAGCCTCCTTAAGATTTAACTAAAGTAAAGCAGTTTTAATTAAAGCAGCTTTAGTAAAAGCAGACTTAATAAAAGTAAACTTAATAAGTATAAACTTAATAAGTATAAATTTAATAATAGTAGGTATAAGAGCCTTATTTTTAATATTAATAACTTTAGTATTTATATACTTCTTAACTTTAAGATAGGCCTTTTTATAAGCTAGTTTTACTGCTTTAGGCATAACTTTCTTTTTAATAAGAGTTATAAGAATTTTCCTCTTAAGCTTAATAATACTAGCTTTTAACTTTTTTATCTCTAGCTTTTTAAGCTTTTTACTGCTTAAAGCTATTTAACTTATAGTTAGCTAAGGGCTTTTATAAATACTTATAAGCACTATAGCCTTAAATACTAGGCCTTTTAATACTATTACCTTTTTTACTTTAATAGCTTCTGTTTTATTAATAGTACTAATATTACCTAAAGTAGTGTATTTTTTAAATTTATTACTAATAGTAATGCTAATAGTTTTATTTATTTAAAAGCTAGCTTTAAAAGGCATTATTAAATTAGTATACTTAGGTTATTTTTAATAAAAATAATAAAAATAGTATTATAATATATAAGACCTAGATTAAGTTAGTGGCTTTTAATATTATAAGTAAAATTAAAAGCTAATATTTACTGCTTTTTTAATTTATAAATTATATAAAGTATAGGTCTAGCTTTTTTAATTTATAAGTTATATAAAGTAAAGGTATACTAGCTTTTTTAATTTATAAATTATATAAAGTAAAGACCTAGCTTTTTTAATTTATAATTAGTATAAAGTAAAGGTATACTAGCCTTTTTAATTTATAAATAGTATAAAGTAAAGGCATACTAGCCTTTTTAATTTATAAATTATAGCCTAGCCTTTTTAAACTATAAATAGTATAAAGTAAAGGCATACTAGCCTTTTTAAACTGCAGATAGTATAAAATAAAGGCATACTAGCCTTTTTAATTTATAAATTATATAAAATAAAGGCCTAGCCTTTTTAATCTGCAGTTAGTATAAAGTAAAGGTATATTAGCCTTTTTAATTTATAGTTAATATAAAGTAAAAGTATACTAGCCTTTTTAATTTATAAATTATAGCCTAGCCTTTTTAAACTGCAGATAGTATAAAGTAAAAGCATATTAGCCTTTTTAAATTATAAATAGTATAAAGTAAAGGCATACTAGCCTTTTTTTAAACTGGCAAATAGTATAAAGTAAAGGTATACTAAGCGCTTTTTAATCTGCAGATAGTATAAAGTAAGGTATACTAGCACTTTTTAATTTATAAATTATAGCCTAGCCTTTTTAAATTATAAATAGTATAAAGTAAAGATATACTAGCCTTTTTAATTTATAAATAGT